>CM033116.1:13323120-13336184 GCA_019321725.1 Paulownia fortunei | reverse complement strand
GGTGAGCTTGTAAAAGAAATTTGGGTTGGATTAAAAGATAAGTGTGGGGGAGTTTCTCTTTTAGAAAAATAAAAAAAATTACAAAGTGTTAAAAATAGTACGAGTTGCAACTAAAAATGGGGTGTTGCAAAGTCAATAAGAATGATGAATGATGAAGAGGGGTCTAATTCAATAACAATAAGCCCTGCTATTGAAATTCATGGAGTATGAGAATTCTTCATTGATAAACTCTATGTCTCTAATCTCATGAAGTTTTTAGAACCTTTGTTGCATCATATCCTTTTATTTGTTAGCCACATAACTACCCTTTGGCCCCATTACAACCTTTGTTGAAGACCTTTTGATTTTTTGTGATGCCTTCGGTGTAGTAGAGATTTATACCAAATGAAGAGCCTATGAAGTTTAATTCTTCCATTAGAGATTGGGTGGTGGTTTTTGTGAGGTTCTATGGGAATTCACTTATTTGAAGCATGCATGGTTTTGTCATTGTTGACATTAACTATTCACACACACACTTGAGTATGCTTATCTTGAAAATGTATTGACATTTGATGGCTAAGGGTTAGATTCAACACATGCTTGATTTCATTTCCATATTACCTTGTTGCTTCATGAGAATAATGGTTCAAAGTTAGGTATCAAAGGTGTTTGTGGGTGTCACCGCTGGAAAACCTCACGAGACTATAACTCGTCCTCTATGGGATACCTAGGGGTTTAAAGGCTTGTTGCATATGCTAAATGCAATCATACAAAAGTGGATTAGTTTAGGCTTGTTTTAGGCTTACTCGAGGACGAGCAAGGGTTAAGTGTGGGGGAATTTGATAAGTGCATATTTAGATATATTTTTGTTCCAAATCCTTTATATTTTCCTTGCTTTATTCTTGTTAATGTTATAGGTTTATTAATATTTTGTGTTAGGGAATCAATGAATAAAAATAGTCAAAAATAGCCAAAATAAAACCAAAGAAGATAATTCGTTTGGTGAGAAAGTTGGGAGATAATATTTCATTGGATCAAACAAGCATCATAATTAGAAGAAAATGGTCATTTTTTCCTAAGTCTATCATGTGTAGATCAAAATATATTCAAGAAATCACTTGAACTATGCAAGTGATTATTGGGCTTGCGTTAAATTCAAAATAAGCATATTTCCAAACTTGTGCAGTTTTTGTATTTTGGGCATAACTCCATGCTCAAAAGCCCTATAGACCTTAATCTTACTTCATTTTGAAAGCAACGAGATAGAACAAATGTATCTTACTTTATTTTAGCCTTGATTATAACATGAAATTCATCCAAGTGTGTGCATTGGAAAGGATCTATCTATGCTAACACATTTCCTTAAATCAAGCATAACTTTTTTCCTAGTCGTTATAATTAGGTGATTCAAGTTGAAAAATGAAGCTAACAAATGTATTTACAACTTTTATGTTGATTATATTTTCAAAATCAGTTGATTTCATCAAAATTCAAATTTGAAAGTATATATGAATTTAAAGCATATTTCATGTCAATTTGGGCACTCTTCTCCTATAAATAGGGTCTTTTGGATGGTATTCAAGACATACAAATACCCTTACAAGGGGAAAGAAAGTTTTATTATTGTCTCTCTTTAGGCTAAGTTTTCTAGTAGTAATAGAAATGTATTCTCTAGTTTCTCTTCTATTTTTAGTCTTTTCTACGTTTATTATGTCTTTCTAAATTTTATTTAGTTGAGAAGAAAGGGTGAACCTCTTGATGGAGAAAGAAGAATGGTTATAAAGGGGCATAATGTTCAGGTGTGTTGTACTATTATTTTAATTTTTAATTGAAACCCTCCTTGTTTTATAGTGATTCTTGATTTATGTATCACCAATGGCACAATAAATACTTGGGATCATTTATCTTATTGTATGGTTCTACTCCAACGACTACTAATGTAAAACCTTGATTTGTTGTAGATAAAGGTGTGTATAAATACTTAATCCCATAAATAAGTATTGGCATTAAAATCCTTCTTGTTTAGTGGTGATTCTTGATTTTTGTAACACCAATGGTACAACAAATACTTAGGTTTATTTAGCTTATTTTATGATTCTACTCCACTAACTACTAATGTGAAACATTGATTTGTTGTAGACAAAATGTGCATAAATTCTTTATCCATAAACAAGTATTGGTGTTAAGAGATAATTTGAAAATAGTAAGACAATATCATGATTACCTTAATGCATGAGCTATTTGATAACATCTTCCAATTGGACTCTTCATTATGTATGGATTCCAATAGTGGCGTTTAAAAGAGGTAAAAAGAATAAATAATCATTCTTCTATCCAAAACTCAAGAGAGGATCCCCAATCTTCGGTACTTTTATTACTTTGATTTCTTAGTTATAGCATAAATGTTTCTTTATAATCTAAACCACATTCAGACCATCTTCTAAGAAATAAAAACTCGAAAACTTGAAACAACTTCCTTGTGGATCGACCTCGAATTTCTGAAAAATTTATTACTTGACATAACTTGCACTTGCGTTTGCAACCTTAAAGTTATAGTAGCATGATCGCATATATGATGGTGATTATGGAACATGCATCTATAGCCTTTATCTTAAACTTATTTCGAGTTGGGGGTTCATTAAGAAAGGACATTGATAAGCCTAAAAAACTCACACACACGATGCATTCTCTAAAGGAGAATATCTCATTCCATAGACATTAGCATAGAGACACTAGTACATATATGTGGGTGCTTGTTAGAGTACAAGTACACCAAACCACTTGTGGAAAATTCTCAATTAGAAACGTTGCTTGTTGAATGAGAATTTCCTAATTGTGATGGTGCATTAACTAGTCCTTAGGGTTGAGGCACCATGGTGGCCTTGTGCATAAAATCATGCACTTTGATGTATTTCCCGATTGTGTGAGAATTATAAGGGGTTTATGTTAGGTGTATGATCTTCGTATATGGTGGCTAATGAGTGACCAATAAAGGATCCATCACCTATCTCGTTGAATAAGTGAATCTCCTATATTTTCATAGCCCTTGATCCCGAAGACCTTGGCTAACGCATGATGAATACTAGACGTAGGGTTTTTTAGTGATTTATAAAAGTATCAATGTGGCTTAAAATAAGATCATAGTTGTTAAGTCGTAATAGGGTTTCGACTAATAATTCATGCCATAAACTTAATTAGAAGTTTAGTTGACGGAGGACCATATTTGCATGGTACTCATAATAGAAAATGTTTACTTGCTATTCATCTAAGACTAAGTAACCAAGATGTACTGCTAGGTGCTTTCCTTGACTTGATAGGTTCTTGAAATATGGAGTTAATTTCAAGTGAATTAATTAATTAGATTAATTAATTAGAATATTAATTCATTTAAAAGTTGAAAAAGTTTCAAGCAGGTGACCCCAAAACAGGTGGTAACAAACCGCAAGTGCACAGTATCAACAAGTAATAAAGAGTGAGTAGAGCATCGTATCCCCAGAGAGTGCATGTATAAGTACAAAATATAGATTACCTACACTATATTTGACCAAATGATTGTAGCGGTGATTGAATTAAAATGCAACAACCACTAAATTAACAAAAGCAACTTAAAAATCTAAGGAGATTGATGGATTGAATTCAATACTATGAGGAGTCAAGGCATTGGTTAGCCATCCTATGTGGTTATGAATCTACCTTAATTATGATTAGGAATGATGTGGGTTGTGTGACGATAGGTCTTCCTAATGTAATTAGTGCTCTCCCTCAAGTCAGACTAAATCTACCTCGAGTAGGCCATCGGCACCATCTCTAGCTATGACCCATCCTACTAAAAGTGTCTTGAACTTTGTGAATTCTACTAGCTTTCGATTTTCACTCTTATAACTACCGCACGTACCTATGTGTATATCTTGATATAAGTCAGTCTGCATATACTACCCAATCCATTGCTACAACCACACCTCTCGGTCTTAACTGCAACAACTAAAATCAACTTGAAATTAGTCAAGTCTTAAAAAGCATTAAATACATAGTATCTACTCATCACAATAAAAAACATTCCAATCACAATATAAACATTGACTTATAACTCCATTAAAATGGCTTTCCAAGCCTTGACAATAGTGGTTAGTTCATATTGAAATTAAACAAGAACCAAGAGTTTGCCAACACCATGATTCTTACAAATTTCTCAAAACTAAACAAAATAAAATAAGAAATTAAAGTAGAAGATTACAACTACTAAGTGATCTTCACTTTTTCTTCAAAATCATCAATACCTAATGAAGTTTGTCCTCTTCTTGTGTTCAAATCCCAAGTTCCTTGGTAATGGGTGTGTAGTTCTTAGTATACTATATGAAAAAATATGAAGACATATGTATTTTAGGTGGAGAGAAAATATGTGTGAGAATTTAAGTGTAGAGTGCGTGTAGATGATGAATTATATGTTGTATGATATGTAATGATATCTATTGTGTGTTGTTCAAGATATTATGTGTAAGCATATATGTATCTCTCATTTGTGTGATGTGAATATGTGTGTATAGTGTATCTAATAGAGTGTAAAATAGTGTGTGAGGGTGTAGTGGTGTATAACAAGAAAGATTTCATGATATGGCTTAGATTGCCATTTATCCCTCAAAATTCTAGATATATTTTTTCAACTCTGGACTACTTGCACTGCATCGCGGAGATTAGATGTCGTAGCACCAAACACCCTATGCTTCAGGTGCCGTGATGCAGCCTGGGGGGTGTCACAGGCTTCCCAAATTGCTATTCACTACCCATTTTTTGCCCTTTATGCCGTGGCATGACCCTTGGGTGTGTCGCGGCGCAAGGTATTGTCCTTCAGGTGCCGGGTACTACTTTGGGGGGTGTCGTGGCGCTAAACAATCTTCAACTTATTGTCAAATTTTCCCTTTTGGCACCACGACACTACTTTTTTTGGAGTCATGATGTAAGATCATTTTTCTCATTATGTTCACCATATTTCACTCCATTCTTCATTCTTACTTCCTACACATAAATATTTACAAAATAAGGCACAATTATAGAAATTATAAGGAAAAAACATCTGCAATTATGCTCATAAAAGTGTCAGAAATGTCACAATTTATGGGCCTATCAACTCCCCCAAACTTACATTTTGCTTATCACGAGCAAAACTAAAAATTAAATAATCATAGGCTCATGCTTTGATCATGAATTACTAAGTTTGATCAACTAATTTAAGTGCCTCATCAATCTTTATTGCTCATGAATCCAAAGGATAGTCATAAAACTAGTTAAATGACACTGCAGAACTTATATTTCATCAATCTTGTCTTGAATTCAAAATGTGTGTATGTGAAGTGTCAAGCTTAATTTCATGCATGCATTTTCGGTATAAATTCCAAAATCAAAGACCCCCTTAGTCTAAACAAGAATTACTTTAGTGCTCTATAAGCTTGATTTTCATACACCTTTTCCACTAATATAGATACCACACAAACTTAGATCAATAGGGCTTTAATAAGCTTGTAACGTAAGGCCTAGCTTTTAGCTGCAAAGAAAGGGCTTAAGCACAAAACAAGAGAGCTAAGTGTTGTTGTAAAACCCCTTAACCTAACTATAGAACCTAGACAAGCTGATACAGTTAACTCAACAAATGTTAACTTTTCATCTAGAGTTATGGTTTTAATAAAGTTCCCCTTTTTGGCTATAAGAGAAATAACTTGAATTCTTTTGTTGTTTCATTTCATTTTAAACACACCATATACATAAACTCAAATTGAGTACATCTATTTACAAAACCATAACAGAGCGGCTTATTTAAAAACAAAATAGAGTTTTCAAAATAGGCTACAAAATGGCTCGAAGCATGGCATATGAACAAATCTCTGTCTGACCGCTCTGGAGACTCAGCCAACTTCTAAACCTCTACATTTCCACCTGCATCACATGAATCTAATAAGCCAAAGGCTTAGTAAGGTGAAATTGATGCAATAATAAATTGCGTATATGCAAGTCACATTAATAATTAAATGCATTATTCAATTTAATAACTTTCATTCATAAATTATTCTTTAGGGCCCTTGAAGAGTGGTACCAAACCAATAGCGATAAACTGTGATTTTTGGAACCTGTTCATAATGCTTGGCCAATAAGAGAAATAATACGGCGTTTTCATACTTGGTCTTTCAATATCAGGTATTAGTCGTATTCTATCTATAATACCCAAGCCTCACAGTACTCACTTGACCAATATGATTCATGCACTACATGCTACTTATATGCTAATTTGCATTAACATCTACATCGCATCTTTTATAGCATTCTTAATCATTATACCTCCAATGCTATTACTTAATGTTAGTGGTTGAGATCCTACAACCTAATTAAGTGATTCAATATTTAGATAAAATAAAGAATAGATTGATCAATATAATGGATATTCATAGGTTGTATGTTATAATTTTAGAAGTGTTAAACGTGTCACTAGTAAGCTTATATGATTCGATTCGATTTGATCGAGGTGTTTTAAAGGTATACATATATAGATTAACATACTTAGGATATCGGACATGATATAATGTGATTTAAGTGTCATAATACAAGGTTCATATGTGCATGTGATTTTAGAAAATAAAAACTAGACAATCATTTAAGAATCGAATGTTGATCGGTTTGGAGATCGAATGAACAGTTAAGAAATTAGGGCATAATGTATTATCCGATCATATGGAGATTAAAGTAGGTTGTACATAGATAAATAAGTAATGATAAACACTAAATTAGGGCTGTATAAGGTGTGAAAAATATCAGATTTGAACCACAGCTTGACACCTCAACCTTGCCACCTCAAGCTTTGCCACCTCAAGCTTTGCCACCTCAAGCTTCCACCTCAACCTTTCTTCATTTCTACCCTTGAGCCACGACCAAAAACTATTTTCTGAGCTATTTCACTTCCAAAACCTTCATATTGAATGTTAGAAATTGCTCTCAAGTAATTCTAAGTAAAGAAAAAAAACTGAAGGAAGCAAAGGGAAGTAAGGAGGAGCAAGTTGAAAAATCACAATAAAAATCACTAGGGACAGAAACTATATACTTGCTGATTTTGATATTTATGCTTTATATATGTATAATAACTTGATTAAAACCTATGTATTTCACCATATATGTGTTTATATATGAGTCTAGGTGATTTATGTAAGTTTACAGAGGTTATAAATTGTAATATAGTGTGATAATTAAAGAGGTCCTCAAAACTATCTTCTTTGAAATTCAGATTATGTCATATGTGAATGGTGCTTGTTTTACATCAATAAATCCATTAGTTTTGGTAGTAATTTGACCTGGTTGTCTCTTTATATGTGTTATCTAAGTATGGTGAAAATTTGGGAGTGATTGAATGTAGTTAAGGGTGCCAAAACCATTAATGTCATGAAGTGTGCAAAACTATCACGGTAGGAAAACAATCTATTTCAGTATGTTGTGAAGAGAGCTGAACTTGGGAAGCTATATCCATGAGTTTTAGCAATTATATGATATGGTTACATTTATATACATGTTATATAAGTGTGGTAAAAATTTGGGAGTGATTGGATATTTTTAGGGATGTCAAAATTATCATGCAACTAAATTGGACAGCAACAAAACTATCAGAGAATAGTATCTTGCGGTTTCGAAAAAGGTTATATGTGCCTAATGTAGACAACATTCGGGAACATATTTTGGCAGAGGTACATTGAATACCATATTCAGTGCATCCAGGAGCTACTAAAATGTATAGAGATTTGATAACGCATTACTGGTGGCCAGGTATGAAAAGAGATGTTGCTCAATTTGTAGAACAATGTTTGATATGTCAACAAATAAAGGCAGAACATCAAAGACCAGCAGGAACCTTGCAACCTTTATTTATTCCAGAGTGGAAATGGAAAAGAATTACAATGGATTTCATGTCGGGATTATCTAAAACAGTTAAAGGTCATGATGCTATTTGGGTTATCATTGACAGGCTAACTAAATCTGCTCACTTTCTTCCAGTATGTTCTACTTATTCCATGGACCGTTATGCACAGATATATATACAGGAAGTGGTCAGACTTCAAGGGGTACCACTATCTATTATTTCTGATAGAGATTCAAGGTTTTTGTCTATGTTCTGGAAGCGTTTACCCAAAGCTTTGGGAAAACAATTATCATTCAATACAGCATATCATCATCAGACGGATGGACTATCTGAACAAACAATACAAATGTTGGAGGATATGCTCAGAGCTTGTGTATTAGACTTCCAAGGTCGATGGAGCAAATTTTTACCTTTAGTGGAATTCTCTTATAATAACAGCTATCAGTCCACTATTGGAATGGCCCCCTATGAAGCATTATATGGTAGAAAATGTAGATCTCCAGTTCATTGGGATGAAGTTGGTGAAAAGAAGCTTTTGGGCCCAAATATGATTCGAGAAATGACAGAAGTTGTGGCAAAAATTCGTCAACGAATGCAGACTGTCCAAAGCCGACAGAAAAGTTATGCTGATCAAAGAAGAAGAATGTTAGAATTTGCAGTAGAAGATCAGGTTTTTCTGAAGGTATCTCCAATGAAGGGGATTATGCGGTTTGGAAAGAAAGGAAAGCTAAGTCCTAGATATATTGGTCCATTTCATATTACTGAACGAATTGGGGATGTGGCTTACAAACTCGACCTACCTGGATCAATGTCTCAAGTGCACAATGTATTTCATGTATCTATGTTGAGGAAATATATTGCGAATCCATCTCATATTCTTAAGAATGAACCTATAGAGTTGAAAGAAGATTTGAGTTATGAAGAAAGACCTGTGGAGATTCTTTTACGAGAGGTAAAACAACTCAGAAATAAAACAATCCCATTGATTAAAGTATTATGGAGAAATCAATCAACAGAAGAAGCTACTTGGGAAAGGGAAGATGATATGAAAGTCAAGTATCCAGAACTCTTTCCGTAAGTAAATTTCGATGACAAAATTTTAATAAGGAGGGGAAGATGTAATACCCAAGCCTCATACTACTCACTTGGCCAATATGATTCATGCACTGCATGCTACTTATATGCTAATTTGCATTAACATCTACATCGCATCTTTTATAGCATTCTTAATCATTATACCTCCAATGTTATTACTTAATGTTAGTGGTTGAGATCCTACAACCTAATTAAGTGATTCAATATTTAGATAAAATAAAGAATAGATTGATCAATATAATGGATATCCATAGGTTGTATGTTATAATTTTAGAAGTGTTAAACGTGTCACTACTAAGCTTATATGATTCGATTCGATTTGATCGAGGTGTTTTAAAGGTATACATATATAGATTAACATACTTAGGATATCGGACATGATATAATGTGATTTAAGTGTCATAATACAAGGTTCATATGTGCATGTGATTTTAGAAAATGAAAACTAGACAATCATTTAAGAATCGGATGTTGATCGGTTTGGAGATCGAATGAACAGTTAAGAAATTAGGGCATAATGTATTATCCGATCATATGGAGATTAAAGTAGGTTGTACATAGATAAATAAGTAATGATAAACACTAGCTTAGGGCTGTATAAGGTGTGAAAAATATCAGATTTGAACCACAGCTTGACACCTCAACCTTGCCACCTCAAGCTTTGCCACCTCAAGCTTCCACCTCAACCTTTCTTCATTTCTACCCTTGAGCCACGACCAAAAACTATTTTCTGAGCTATTTCACTTCCAAAACCTTCATATTGAATGTTAGAAATTGCTCTCAAGTAATTCCAAGTAAAGAAAAAAAACTGAAGGAAGCAAAGGGAAGTAAGGAGGAGCAAGTTGAATCTAAAATCTGTGCATAGGTGAGCTTTAATTCATGTTTTGATTTATGTTCTTGAGTTTTTTGAGGGTTTATGATTTTTAAAGCTTCTATTATTGATTATAATCATGTTAGGATGTTATTTGTGGTCTTTTAGTTCACAAAATAAGGATTTTTAGTTGCAAAATCACAATAAAAATCACTAGGGACAGAAACTATATACTTGCTGATTTTGATATTTATGCTTTATATATGTATAATAACTTGATTAAAACCTGTGTATTTCACCATATATGTGTTTATATATGAGTCTAGGTGATTTATGTAAGTTTACAGAGGTTATAAATTGTAATATAGTGTGATAATTAAAGAGGTCCTCAAAACTATCTTCTTTGAAATTCAGATTCTGTCCTATGTGAATGGTGCTGGTTTTACATCAATAAATCCATTAGTTTTGGTAGTAATTTGACCTGGTTGTCTCTTTATATGTGTTATCTAAGTATGGTGAAAATTTGGGAGTGATTGAATGTAGTTAAGGGTGCCAAAACCATTAATGTCATGAAGTGTGCAAAACTGTCACGGTAGGAAAACAATCTGTTTCAGTATGTTGTGAAGAGAGCTGAACTTGGGAAGCTATATCCATGAGTTTTAGCAATTATATGATATGGTTACATTTATATACATGTTATATAAGTGTGGTAAAAATTTGGGAGTGATTGGATATTTTTAGGGATGTCAAAATTATCATGCAACTAAATTGGACAGCAACAAAATTATCAGAGAATGGTATCTTGCGGTTTCGAAAAAGGTTATATGTGCCTAATGTAGACAACATTCGGGAACATATTTTGGCAGAGGCACATTGAACACCATATTCAGTGCATCCAGGAGCTACTAAAATGTATAGAGATTTGATAACGCATTACTGGTGGCCAGGTATGAAAAGAGATGTTGCTCAATTTGTAGAACAATGTTTGATATGTCAACAAATAAAGGCAGAACATCAAAGACCAGCAGGAACCTTGCAACCTTTATTTATTCCAGAGTGGAAATGGAAAAGAATTACAATGGATTTCATGTCGGGATTGTCTAAAACAGTTAAAGGTCATGATGCTATTTGGGTTATCATTGACAGGCTAACTAAATCTGCTCACTTTCTTCCAGTATGTTCTACTTATTCCATGGACCGTTATGCACAGATATATATACAGGAAGTGGTCAGACTTCAAGGGGTACCACTATCTATTATTTCTGATAGAGATTCAAGGTTTTTGTCTATGTTCTGGAAGCGTTTACCCAAAGCTTTGGGAAAACAATTATCATTCAGTACAGCATATCATCATCAGACGGATGGACTATCTGAACAAACAATACAAATGTTGGAGGATATGCTCAGAGCTTGTGTATTAGACTTCCAAGGTCGATGGAGCAAATTTTTACCTTTAGTGGAATTCTCTTATAATAACAGCTATCAGTCCACTATTGGAATGGCCCCCTATGAAGCATTATATGGTAGAAAATGTAGATCTCCAGTTCATTGGGATGAAGTTGGTGAAAAGAAGCTTTTGGGCCCAAATATGATTCGAGAAATGACAGAAGTTGTGGCAAAAATTCGTCAACGAATGCAGACTGTCCAAAGCCGACAGAAAAGTTATGCTGATCAAAGAAGAAGAATGTTAGAATTTGAGTAGAAGATCAGGTTTTTCTGAAGGTATCTCCAATGAAGGGGATTATGCGGTTTGGAAAGAAAGGAAAGCTAAGTCCTAGATATATTGGTCCATTTCATATTACTGAACGAATTGGGGATGTGGCTTACAAACTCGACCTACCTGGATCAATGTCTCAAGTGCACAATGTATTTCATGTATCTATGTTGAGGAAATATATTGCGAATCCATCTCATATTCTTAAGAATGAACCTATAGAGTTGAAAGAAGATTTGAGTTATGAAGAAAGACCTGTGGAGATTCTTTTACGAGAGGTAAAACAACTCAGAAATAAAACAATCCCATTGATTAAAGTATTATGGAGAAATCAATCAACAGAAGAAGCTACTTGGGAAAGGGAAGATGATATGAAAGTCAAGTATCCAGAACTCTTTCCGTAAGTAAATTTCGATGACAAAATTTTAATAAGGAGGGGAAGATGTAATACCCAAGCCTCATACTACTCACTTGGCCAATATGATTCATGCACTGCATGCTACTTATATGCTAATTTGCATTAACATCTACATCGCATCTTTTATAGCATTCTTAATCATTATACCTCCAATGTTATTACTTAATGTTAGTGGTTGAGATCCTACAACCTAATTAAGTGATTCAATATTTAGATAAAATAAAGAATAGATTGATCAATATAATGGATATCCATAGGTTGTATGTTATAATTTTAGAAGTGTTAAACGTGTCACTACTAAGCTTATATGATTCGATTCGATTTGATCGAGGTGTTTTAAAGGTATACATATATAGATTAACATACTTAGGATATCGGACATGATATAATGTGATTTAAGTGTCATAATACAAGGTTCATATGTGCATGTGATTTTAGAAAATAAAAACTAGACAATCATTTAAGAATCGGATGTTGATCGGTTTGGAGATCGAATGAACAGTTAAGAAATTAGGGCATAATGTATTATCCGATCATATGGAGATTAAAGTAGGTTGTACATAGATAAATAAGTAATGATAAACACTAGCTTAGGGCTGTATAAGGTGTGAAAAATATCAGATTTGAACCACAGCTTGACACCTCAACCTTGCCACCTCAAGCTTTGCCACCTCAAGCTTCCACCTCAACCTTTCTTCATTTCTACCCTTGAGCCACGACCAAAAACTATTTTCTGAGCTATTTCACTTCCAAAACCTTCATATTGAATGTTAGAAATTTCTCTCAAGTAATTCCAAGTAAAGAAAAAAAACTGAAGGAAGCAAAGGGAAGTAAGGAGGAGCAAGTTGAATCTAAAATCTGTGCATAGGTGAGCTTTAATTCATGTTTTGATTTATGTTCTTGAGTTTTTTGAGGTTTATGATTTTTAAAGCTTCTATTATTGATTATAATCATGTTAGGATGTTATTTGTGGTCTTTTAGTTCACAAAAGAAGGATTTTTAGTTGCAAAATCACAATAAAAATCACTAGGGACAGAAACTATATACTTGCTGATTTTGATATTTATGCTTTATATATGTATAATAACTTGATTAAAACCTGTGTATTTCACCATATATGTGTTTATATATGAGTCTAGGTGATTTATGTAAGTTT